>JASUUG010000157.1:0-40789 GCA_030449905.1 Luvunga scandens | reverse complement strand
AACATAATCATGTATGTTAAAAATGTTCAAAACTTTTAAATCAAGTACTTACAATAAAGAAAGATTCTGGTGTTGCACATAGAAACTATGAAATTTATGTATTAAAATCACATACATGATACCAAAATCATATCAAAAAGAATATATATAGAGATTCTCAAATTAATACAGACAATATCAGTGGAAATAACCTTAACATGAGCCTAATCTTATACACAATGCTATGACATACTAGTGTAATTGTCATTGCTAGGGAATAATAGATGGACTAATGATGGTCTATCTCATATATCTTATCATATTATCATACTATATGCGAAAATACCCCAACAAGTAAAATGCCTAAGAACATGACCTAAAGACCTGTGGGTGCTTAGACGAGCTCCCAAGGCCTCTATCTCAATTATATTCTATATCTTTTAACCAATATTTGTAATTATATCTCTATACTCATTTTTGTATCTTGAGGGAAATGGTACTTACCTGCATTAATTTTTGAAAATATACTTTTTACACACATGTGTCATAATCATTTAAACATACTTTGAATTTAAATTCCTTCACTAAAATACTTATATTCTATACTAAAATAGATAAAGTCATTTATCAAATGCTTTAAGAAACACATCAATTTACAAAAATAAAAAAACTACTTTTGAGAAAACTTATATCAAAAGCATCAAACATTACTTCATAAACACGCTTTACTTTTCTAAAACTAAAATTGTAAGAAAATATAAAATATAAGTTTAGCATATTCCACTCACAACAACGATGCTCAAGTTTGCTATTTTCGACGTTCATGGGCTGACTCACATTCACGGCTCCTCTTACAATAAGGAAATGACATAATTACTTTTTGAACACAAGAAATATAACTAATTTTATGCGATATAGCTTGCAACGAATATTTACCTTACAACATACAACTCTAGAATCTATACCTTATGCTCAAAATTCTATATTCCACCTCAATAATTAATTTTTTATATCTTATAATACTAATAAATCATCCATATTATTGACAATCTCATTACTAACCATGAACTACATAAACATAATACACAACTATTAGCCATTTACCTACAATTTGGAAAATGATAAGATAAGTGTTTCCAGCTCTACACGCATTATTGGTGCCCTTGTGCACTAAAATAATTCATCAATTACAAAATACTGGGACCAACTTCACTCAAGGCTTTTGCTGGAAACCCTAACTTTAAATAAAAATATACAAACCCATAAATTGACTTCATCATGAAATTCAACATAAATAGTAGGATGATAGAAATCTTACTCCTTTTAGTAAAAATCCAACTTTACTTGATTTACATCTCTCGAAACACATATTCCTTCTCTCTATATATTTTCCACCTTCCAATTGATCTTCCCAAAATCATTTGCCGAATCGAACCTCCAAGAACAACTCCTTTAATCAAATTTTACAAGACTCAAGCTTTGCCCCAAATGCCCAAACTTGAAATTTTCCCCATTTTTGTCCTCTTTACCTCGTGACCTCCCTCCCAAAAATGAGGGAATCGGCAGGATATACCTGCTGCCCCCAAAATATGCCTCCATCTATTAAAATCCTTCATTTTACACATATATACTTAAAAAAGAGAAAATACAAAAATAACCTTAATGAAATTATAATAAAACAAAACCGGTGCATCCTAAATCCCCAAGTCGCATTCTCAGACTTCTGCATCGTCAACAACTAGCACACTCAGTGAAACAAGAAAAAGAGGGGAAAATCCTTGAAGAACAAAATCACTATCCATTCTCCACCGCATCATCGCGTCACCAGCCTCGGCCTTGCCTTCGGCCATTTGTTGCTAGGTGTTGATTGTTCATTTTCTTCTTTCTCCTACAAATAGTCAAAGAAAAATTCTAAGGTGTTCAATAAAAATAATAAGTGATTTAGTAAATTGAGTATAGTCACGAATACATCGATGAAAATTGAAAGAATTAGAACTCGTAATTTGAACAATGTAATACAAGATATCATGAATGCATATACAAAAATAATTGCCTCGACAACATATTTTTATTTGATGAACTTGACTTGTCAGGTTTCTTCAATGGATTTTGTGTCCTTATTTTTGTTTGAGTGTAACAATTAAGTGTTATTTGGAAAAAATTTGCCAAGGAACAATTGATTAAAGAATCATGTGGGCTAGTTTTCCTAATTTTGACTTTTGTTGTTGAGAAAGAGATGTGTTTAGTTTTGCAACACTATGATCCAATATTAAAGTTTATTTGATTCTATTCCTTGATCCTCCTTTATTGATTATTGTTTTGAATTTTGTTATAAACATATTGTTCTAGAAATTTTTGAAATCAAGGCTACGGTGTGAGAATTTAAATGTGTTATATTCTAAATTCTAATCATCACAGAGATGAGTATCAATCTATGGAGTCATTAATTTTGGTGAGCAAATACAATAATAATTATGTGTTTTCAGCCCAACATACTATATACTATACTATAATCTAAAGTGATTGTTTCAAGATCAAATCATAGATTTGTAGAATATTCATATTTGTTTTCATCTTATATAGTGTGACATATTTCATGTCATACAAAGGCATAATAGTAAACACAAAAGTAGCAGCTTGCATGTTCATAATTATATCAACTTTGATAACAATGCCACTTGATACGGTTAAAATTAGGTTGCATAGTGTGTTTCACACCGCCCAATGCAGGCTAGTTATTTTTCGTACTTTAGTTAAAATTAGAGCTGATACCTAAAATCAAGTGTAAAGTTCAATTATAAACTAGAAAATGGTTGTTGACATGTTATTAGTGTAATAACAGATTGAATTATTTATTATTAGGCTTTATATTATTAGGTCGGGTGCTTAGTAGTACATGTTCATGGTATAAAATATATGTTTTTCTCTTAAAAAGTTATTTTGTAATTTAGAATTTGAATTAATATGATTAGTTTCTCAATTCGATTTAACCTCTAGGTAAAACCTTTTGCTTGATCATGTAGTTCGACCACATACTAAAAAGTTCATGGCATCCGATGATAATTCAAATAACGACGATCAAAAGGCGCTTTTTAGTAAAAGTGTCTAATATGTCATTGTTGAAGGCACTTTCACTTATAAAGAACGTCTCCAAAGCAAACAATATGAAGTGTTTAAGGAAACATGCTTTGGTCATTTTGTGGTGCACTTGGATTTACAATTTTTCGGGCAAATTATTCACACGTTATTATTACGGATGTAAGATCAAATCATAAGGCAATGTACTTCAAAATAGGAGAAAAAGAGTGTAGATTTTCTATGCTAGAGTTTGCCTTAATTACTTTAATTGACTGAAATGCCACAAAGAACATGATATTTTAGTATATGAGAAAACAATGCTGATAGCATATGTGATGTGTTCATGGGAGGTAATTATGAATTTCAATGAAATTTTTCCGGTCCCAATGATGATGCCTTGATGGTAAAGTTTGCTATGCTATATTTCTTAGAGTCTGTGGCCAGTGGGAAGGAGCCCAAGAATAAGATTGATGACCTTTATATTTGTTTATTAGACAATTTTAAAGAATTTAATAATTATTCATAGGGGTCGCTTGTCATTTGAGGCAACAATGTTGAGCTTGAAGAATATAATTACAAGGAGAAGCAAGAGAATTAGTTCATTGGATCCAAACACAGAAGAGAAATATAGCCTTTATGGTTTTCCATTTGCGTTTCAGGTAAGGATGTTGATTTTCTTTTATAATAAATGCATGAATTTTGTATGATATTGATGTAGTGTTGTAATATTGCAAGTGTGGACATACGAGGTCGTTTTTGAATTCGGGCATAAATTTGCAACCGAAAATGGTGATTTGAAGGTTCCAAGAATTCTTAAATAGTTTTGCAAAAATAAAATTATGGCTGATATAATTAATAAAGCCTTGAAAGAAGAAGACACGATGAAGCATTTCATGTTTATCTAAGTGTGAACTATTAACACGAGTAATTTAGTTTAACATAAGTTATTTAGTTAAAGTAATAGTATTGTTTTGGTATAATTTAATTGACATCTATATTATATAGCTTACTGTAGTGACGGAATTGCATGCCACTGGAAGTGATGGGAGTAATGAGATTGCACAACATTATATGCAATGGTTCTTGACTTCAGAAATTGAGTGGAAGCAAGAGCTTAGGGAACCCAATGCTATTAGTGGCAATGAGCCTGACAACGAACCAAATTCTGCACATTCAAATGTGTAAATGCAATAAGAAGTCGATGTTGTTATGGACAATAGACATGCAACCATCGCTGATGATGTTTCGCAAACACCATTTTGTGCGCCCTCCCCAGGATTTTTTCCTACGCCACCTAATACTTCTACTTTACAGAGGACGACATCGTTCCTGGAAAAAAGAAACAAAAATGTAAGTTAGTTGATTTGTTTAAATACATTTATGTTTTTATTTATCAAAGTAATTTAATAATATATCTTAAAACATGTTTTTAGGTCACTGCACATTCTCGTATCTCCATAGACGATCATGTTGCTTCAACATTTCAGAAAAATTAATGATAGATTAAGCAAAATTAAGGAGAAGGTGCAAAGATTGATATATTGGAAGCAAAGCTTGACAACATTACAAAAGACTTATGGAGAACGATGAAGTTACTTGAGAAAGTTTTTAGCTTCTTCCGATATAGGCAAAAATAATCTTACTGATCAGGTTTGCAAACATTTTAAACACTTTTAGAAGTGAATTTTAATTTTAAGTTCAGATTGGTAATATTAAATTCAATTTATGTTGAATTTAGTTGACAACACTCACATAGAGAATTCTAAATTTTATTGTATTTAACCATAATACAGCCACCGGCACATGATCCTCAAAACTCGGCAGCTGCTGATGTACATGCTGATAAAATTGATGTTCAATTTCGTAATATTTAATGTAGTTCACATTAATGTCAGTTGATAACAATAATGAGAGAATTCTCATCTTTAGTATATTAATTAATATGTACCACATGCATATGATCCTCCTACCTCAATGGCTTCTGATATGTATTAATCGTTAAAATTGATATTCAGGTCGGTAATATTAAATTTAGTTTGTGTTGAATTTAATTGATATCAATTATATAGAGAATTCTAATATTTATTATATTCATTCATAATACAACCACATGCATATGATCATCCTACCTTAGTGGCTTCTAATATAGACACTGATAAAATTAATATTCAGGTCGGTAATATTAAATTTAGTTTGTGTTGAATTTAATTGATAGCAATTATATAGAGGATTCTAAATTTTGTTGTATGCATCCATAATACAACCACCTGCACATGATCCTCATACCTAAGTGGCTGCTGATGTAGATGCTGATAAAATTGATATTCAGGTTCGTAATATTTAATTCAGTTCGCCATAATTCAATTGACAACAAATATGTAGAAAAATCTAAATTCTATTATATTTATCCGTAATACAGTTGTCTGTACATGATCCTCAGACCTCGGTGGCTGCTGATGTAGATGTCGATAAAATTAATGTTCAGGTTCGTAATATTTAATTCAGTTCACCATAATTCAGTTGACAAAAATTATGTAGAGAATTCTAAGTTGTATTGTATTTATCTAAAATACAACTACCTGCACATGATGCTCCTACCTTAGGACCTAGTGTAATTAACATTACTGATGAACTTTCTATGAAGTCTCACCATAAAAAGGGATGCAAAGAAAAAGATTATGCTCGACTGGAACAACATTATCTAAGAAAAAGGAGAAAAAAAATCAGTATATGTTAGCACACCTTACACTAACCCTTGTAAGAAGCCACGAAAGGATGCAGTAACTGAATCAAAAGGTCCAATAAACTTTGATGATTGGATGCGTGATGAGAAAATGGAGCCGTAAGTTTCTTTTATTCTTTAACTTTTTAGTGTTAATTATATTTATTCAAGTCATTGTGTAATAACATTTGTTGCTTTTTATACGTAGTTTAACAATAAGGTGGCCCATTCCCGATGCTGATAAAGACTTCTTCCGTCGATTATGCAAATCAAGAGCATGGATATCTAGCACAGTAATAATATTTGTTTGGTACTTTAATGAATATATTAAACAATGTATATAATAATCGCTTTATTATCTACAAAGACTTGACTCTTTTTTTTTATGCTCTACGACACCGCTTGGTCAACTCTCATCTTGTGATATGCAACAATGCACCATAATGGACACTATATATCAAGTAAGTTTATAATCACATTTATAAAACATTTAGAAAAATATAAATGTATAAGATACTTACACTCTTATTATATGTAATGTTAGCGAAAGTTAGAGCATTTGTATTCGCCACGTGATTAACCCCGAAAAGTATGGATAGATAAAGCTTCTAACTATGTCGTTAATTATGCAAAGGGTGAAAAACTCAAATATGTTGTTCATTGGAAAGATGTTTCCAAAGTAAGTAGCCTATGTTTATTTGATGTGTTGACTATAATTGTGTTCCCCATTTAGTGGTTTATATGGCTTTTTCTGTAGGTGTATATTCCGCTTCATCCTAAGCAAGAACATTGGGCACTAGGAGAGTTTGACCTTTTAAAGGAGACAATTTTTGTGTATGACTCCATGTTAGATTATATGAATGACACTGCATTTGAGAAGGAGTTGTTGCCGTTTGTAGTTATGATGTCATTAATTTTAGATAGGATATCATGGTATGCTTCATGTTGTGATGATAATTGTCTAACTCGTAAGTGGAAGGCCGTGCGAGTTTTAGACATCCCACAACAAAAGAACAAGTAAGAAATATGGTTTTCTCTCTTGTGTTGTCTTTTGAGTTATGTAATGTCTACTAACTATGACTTTCTTTCTATTTCTTGTAGCAATGATTGAGGGGTTTTTGTTATGTATTACTTGGAGGCACTTGTAAATGGTCTAGAAATGTCAAACAACGTTACCACACAAACAGTCGTTAATGCATACCGGAAACAAGTGTCGACAAGGTTGTTTACTGACACGAAGTTGATAGAGGAATGTGGTTGATAATGACAAAAAGTTGATTGTGTAGCTTCGGATAACAATGAGTTGGCTTTGTTTTACAAATGATTTAGCTTTTGGGAGAATGTTAATTAAAACCTTATGAACTGACTTGTATGGTTATAAATGTGTAAATCAATTAAGTTAAATATTTTGGATTTTTTGATTATTTAGTCAAGATTAAGTCCTTTAAGCATTTATGCACTTCTTTATTTAGGTCGAGTATTAAGTCGAGTATGCTCGACTTATTTTACCAAAGTCAGGTAAATAACCAATAGCGAAGTCGGGTAAATAGTCGAGAATACTCGACTTTAATATAATCTTGTATTGTATTAAGGAAAGTTCACTACTCGTCGAAGTCGAGTAAATAGTTGAGAAAACTCGACTTACTCAACTTTAATATAACTTTACCTTACATTCAGCAAAAATTCTCCTTTCAATGAAGTCGAGTAAAATAGTCGATAATACTCGACATACTACGACTCGACTTTAATAGAACATTGTCTCTTGTATTTAGCAAAAATCTCCTCTCATCGAAGTCGGGTAAGTTGTCGAGAATACTCGACTTTAATATAATCTTGTATTGTATTAAGGAAAATTCTCCACTCATCAAAGTCGAGTAAATAGTCGAGAATACTCGACTTCGCCAGATCGATTGTAATCAATTATCAAGATGTATAATAGCCACTAAATAGTATGTGCAACAACTAACCATTAAATAGTATCTCAGAATAATAATAAATTATCTAACAAACAAGAAATACAATTTTATTTTAATAAGTAACAAATTTAATACAGAAATTCTTATACAATGACTCGTTATAGTTCTTTAATTGCTTCAAGTTAAGCCATAACCTAGAAAATCTACGATGTCGTCATTTAAAGACAACATACCATCTAGATCTTCTATCAAGCCCTTTATGGATACATAATGTTAAATTTAGCAAATGTTTAAACAACATTAAGGAAATAAATAAAGCATAAATTAATGAAAAAACATAAATGAATATAAATTTGCATATAAGTTGAGGCACTTACATTGCATATAAATTTGAAACAAGGCATCACTCATGTAACGACATTATTGTCATGCATTTGAGTCGATTATGTCCATGACCACCACACCAACCGCATTTACGAGGCAACTTTTTCTCGCCCTTAGATGGTATTTTATTATTTTTGACGCCCACTTGATCGCTTTTTCTAGAGGATGATATACTTCGATGGCACATACATCACTGAAACATCCTACCCCTCTCTTGAGGGCCAACAGGGTAAATGGTCTTAGAATATGCTAACACCCATGTATCACTTGAATAGTAATGGGAGCAAAGAATCATAGATTGAAAAATCTCGATCCCTACACACCGCCACAAACATGTACACATGGTAACTGCTCAAGTTGGAATTCCCGACAAGTGCAAGTTTTTTCTAACATGTTTACATGCCCATCAAGATCACCATCTTTGACAATAAACTCATATAGATTTAAATTAATCACTCGAAACTTTTGAGAGGCAATTTGTCTACTTCTCACTACCTTATCCGCCCATTTTGTCAGTCGACTATTTGTAGCCGCAGCTTCTTCACGACGCTTACAAAACCACTATCGTAGTTTGTCAATTATCCCATCCATTAGTTTATGAATAAGTAACAATCGATCAAATTTTAAAATTCCATTCATACATTCGTCAATGTTGGTATTCATAATACTATAATGTCGCCCGTCAAGTGTGAACGTGCCCACTTATCAATCCCCTCGCTTTCTCGAGATACTTTCCAACCGCCTTGCTAACCTTGTATATCTCATTCATATAATATGTGAAGTGTGTTAGTCTATATGCTTTGGAAGCTGCTTCAAATATACCACCAATATCAACATCTTTAAAGTGAACCCTAAGGTTTTACTTTAAGTGGTATGTACAAACCCCACAAGAAGCATTCGAGAACACAATAGATATAGATTTCTTAATACTTGGATGGCGGTCAGAAATGTAAACTAAATTTTCAACTTCCCAATTGATTCCCCCAACTTTATAAAAACCACAAAATAAGATGCATCATTTTCACTATCACCAACACCGAAAGCCAATGGGTAAATTTGATTGTTACCATCCTTGCATGTGGCAATGAACATAGTTCCTTTATATTTTCCTTTAAGAAAAGTACCATCAACTGCAATAACATGCTTAATGGAAGAAGAAAATCCACTCAAAGAACTTCATATTGCCATGAAGAAGTACTTGAAGTGATTTTATCATCAACCTCAAGAAAAGTTCAGTTCCAAGATTCTTTTTCTCAAGCATTGCCATATATTGAGGAAGCAATTTATAAGACTCTTCAGTGAACCTTTAGCAATTTGCATTGCACATTCCTTGCTCTCCATGCTTTATGATAACTTATATCGTAACTATATTATTGTTGAAAATCCGTCTAATGTTAGCGACCTTATATGAAGAAGACGAACCATCATACTTAAACTAAATATTTTGGGTAATTAGTTTTTAAAAGCTTGGCGATGATCTTTCTTAGACACATCATGGGAACAAGAATGTACATGGCAATACTTTCGATTTTGAACATACCACAATCATTAACCTTAACGACGAAGACGCCATTTACAATTTTTATCCGGGCAAGTGACAACAAGTATATCCTTACCGACTTCAAGGTTTTATATTCAAAATTTTTTATTATAGCATATGCACTAACCATGCCTTACAAGACCTCTTAGAAGAAAATTGCTGTTTTTCCACAAATCCATCACTGTCATCACCAACTTCATTTGATGCTAAATTGTCAACACTTACAAATGAATCATTTGTGTATATTGAATTACTACTAGCCAGCAAACTAAGTCTTGGCAAATAGTTGTCACTAGACCGTGGCTGAGTTACAATCAACACTAGTGGACTATGACTTGGTACTTCAATATCCGGTAGTGTTCTGTCCTCCACATTAAGATGGACCTCGGTTGGATCATGTTCTATATCATCCTGAGTGTTGGGCATAAGTTCTTGTTCTAATTCATTTTCACTACCAAAATGGCCAGGAATAAAATCATCATCTTCTATATTGACTTTTTCAGCTTCATGTTGGGTCGCTGATAAACCAATGGTTGGATAATAATGACTCTCTTCCCATGAAAATGTGTTGTAGGTGGTCTATTCTCTGCCCTTATATTGCCATTAGGCTCGACAATATTTACTTTAGGTTCATAAGTGATGTAGAGAGGATTTCTAAACCCGCTACTAGCTTCTTCTAAGAAAAATTCTACATCAGAATCATTTAAAATTTCCATAAGTGGCAAAGGCTCTGACGATGTTTTGACCTTGAACTTCATACTAATAACAAATTCAGAAAGGTCAATAGAAATTACTTCTACAACTCTTTCGACCGCTTGCTCTAATGTAGTTGAATGTGGCACTTTACTACCTCGTATTTAAGTATCGGTAAATATGTATTCACCATTTTCCTAAGTCCATTCACCATTATACAAGATAGGAACACGTAGAGTTGCCATTGACGAGTGAAGACACTGCCATCATTAAAACAAAGTTAGAAAAAATATTATTCAAATAGTTGAATAAAATTATACTACAAGTCTTACTTTATATTTAATTAACTTACTCGACTGGATCAAATAACTAAATCGACCTTATCGACTCTTACTCGACCTTATTGACTCTTACTCGACTTGTTAAAAGAACTTACTCGATATTTACTCAACTTAGTTTAAAAAATTACTCAACTTAATAATCGACTTATTCAACATACTAATTCGACTTTTTATTCGACTAGATACTAGGCCTACTCAATTCTCTTACTTCACTTCTTACTCAACTAAATACTCAATTTACTTCATATCCGAATTTTTAAAAAAATAACATAATTGTTACTTGATTTGTTAAAAAAAGTGACTCGACTTTTTCTTAATTTGTTTTAAATATTACTCGAATTAATGCTTGTCTTATTAGATATAGTTAAGTTACTCAACTTGATCAAGAAACTTCTTACTTAACATTATTAGTTGGCTCTTAATTGACTTGTTCAAAAACTTGTTTGACGTTTACTCGACTTTTTAAAAAACTACTCGACTTGTTAAAAAAACTACTCGACTCATTCCATCTACTTACTTGACTTCTTACTCGACTAAATACCCGACTCAACTCCCTTATTTCACTTCTTACTCGACTAAATGCTCGACTTACCAGACTTTATACCTGACTTTTTTAAAAAATAATATAATTGTTACCCGACTTGTACAAAATGGTTACTCGACTTTTACTTCATTTGTTTTAAATATTACTTAACTTAATACTTGACTTAATACTTGATTCATTCAATATAATTACTTGATTTGATCAAGTGACTTCTTACTCAATATTATTACTCACTCTTACCCGACGTGTTCAAAAACTTGATGTTTACTTCACTTGTTTAAAATATTACTCCGCTTTTTCTCGAGTTAATACTTGACTTATTCAATCTACTTACTCAATTTCCTACTCGACTAGATATTTGATTTACTCAGCTCGCTTCACTTTTTACTCGATCAATGCTCAACTTATCCAACTTTAAACTCAACTTCTTTAAAAAATTACATAACTATTATTGAACTTCTTAAAAAATTTACTCGATTTTACTCAATTTATTTTAAAAATTATTAATACTTGACTCAATTTATCTTCAAAATTATATTATACTCAACTCATTTAATGTACTTACTCAACCAGATACTCGATTTATTCATCTCCTTCACTACTTACTCAACTAAATATTGGACTTACCTCACTTTATACTCGAGCTCTTTAAAACGTGCATAATTCTTACTCGACTTGTTCAAAAATTTGCTCAGCTTTTACTCAATTTATTTTCAAAGTTACTCCAATTAGTACTCGACTCATTTAATATATTTACTCGACTTCGTACTTGACTAGATACTCAACTTACTTATCTCCTTCACTACTTACTCGACTAAAATCTCTACTTACTCGACTTCATACTCGACTAGATACTCGACTTACTTATCTCCTTCACTTCTTACTCCACTAAAATCTCTACTTACTCGACTTCTTCCTGGACTGATTCTTCAATCACCCATAACTTAATGGAGTCTTAAATCCCTACATTCTATGCAATAATGTGTGGGTAAGCACAAAAATGAATAATGTACTACTAAAATTGATAAATCATTAGTAACTATACTTATTATGAAATAAAATAAAACGCTAGCATATAAATATGATACATTTCAAACATACCTTATCTACACTTGATAATGCACCTTTTCACGAGTTTAAAACCCTTGTATTAGAGGTAATAAATCAAATGGTGAGAGGAAAAAAACTGTTAAAGAGGAACAATGGTGACTAGAGAAATGCAGAAGAAAAGAATGTTGAGAGAAAAACCGAAAGAAGCCATGAGAGGAAGAATGGTGTGAGGAGCCCGAAAGAAGCAATGAGAGGAAGAATGGTGTGAGGATTTTTTATTTTTTTAAGGGTATATTTGACTTTTCCTATCTTTATGAGATATATGTATGTAATAGGATATAAATTTAGTATTTAAAGACAAATTTGGGATATTTAAACAAATAACCCTCCAAAAATGGCAAACGCTCCCCCGGCCCGCCACCTTTTTTTCATTTGCTTTTTGTGTATAAAGCCTTTTTCATTAATGGGCCTGGCTTTTGTGATTAATAGTTTGGGTTTTAGACTAAGTGTGATAGATTGGGCTTAAAAAATTAATTAGTAGAACTAAATCAAGAAAAGAAACTAGAATAATAAGTTGGAGTATTTCAGATACTGCAAGACTAAGATTGATTATAATGATGAAGAAAATTATTTCTAAACCATCAAATGTTTTAAAGAAATTTTGGGGCATCATTTTGTTTTAGAGAGTTCAAAAATATTTGGTGTCTGATTTGAGGAATTCTATATATAGATAGAGTATTTGTATCCTATCTTAATTTTTTTCAGTTATACAATAAGAATATAAGGGGAACTATTTGAACCCTCCAAAATGCTTATTAGATCTATTTTTTAATTAAATTTATTATTACTAAAACAACCTTAACATTAATTTTATTATAGCCTAAACAAAATAATCAAACAGAAAACAACTCGTTGCAGCTCCATCTTTAACCTATATCTTTACTAACTGAATTAAAATCAAAGAAGTTGCTATACATTTAGATTGGGCAAAAAATTTCTTACTGGTGACGGCTTGAATTCAGCCAATAATTTTTTCTTATCAAATCTTTTGGGATTGGCGAAAATTCTCTCTCCAAAACAAGCTTTCGTTATGTGTAAAAGAAATTAGCCATGAATGAAAATAAATGCTGATTACAGATATTGTTTAAGCTATAACTGTTATTTTCTCTAATATAATATTTCGTGTTCGAGCAATTTCATATATTATCTCTATAATTTTAAGGGAAGATGTGCTTGTAAAATTGTGAAAAATAAAAAATTAAAGAGAGACAAGGATAAAGGTGTAGAAAGTGTATTAATTTCATATAAGGGTATAATGGGTATTAAAATAGGTTTGTAAAGTAAAATACAAGATTTTAAATCTTTTAAGTGAATTTATTAAATAAATGGGTTTAGTAAGTGTTTCAGTCTATTCAAATAGCTCCACAAAAAATTTAGTGTTTGAATTGAGTATTTCTATATGGCTGAAGTAATTTTAATTTTCATCCAAACTAAAATATTCTTATTATATAACTCGGATTGTCTTAGATATAACACACATATTTAACGAAGCATGGCTGTTACGGGGGGAATATACAATATGTTTCAGCTTAGAACTTAATATTTTAAGAGAAAACAGGAGAAATCTGGAACGCCATACAGAAACAAAGTTGCAAACTGAAAGTCAAAAGAAAAAAACCTAGTTCTGTCAAAAATCCAAACTTCTCGACCACTAGACGATTCCTGAGGTGCCTTGAAGTTTCCGAGAAATTATTGGGAGTACTGGGAAAAGGGAAAGGAAAACTGCGGACGACCATCTTGGAATTCTATTTCGAAATATTTTTTTGCAGCATATTGCCTTTGTCTTCTTTTCATCTGACTTGTAAGCCACTCGATGTCGTTGACTCATTGACTACATTTACTTGGAAGTGCAAACTCTTTTTTATTTATCATCTAATTTCAACTTACAGGAACCAAACTAAACCAGCTGGAAACTTCATTGAAATTTTTATTGCTCTACTTTACGAGAGGAAACAAAAGTAAAAAAATAAAAATAAAAAATCTCAATTCCACGAACGATCCTAACTAGAAGGTTCAAAGAAAGTTTTTAGTAGTGCTTTTCTTTTTCAACATTTAATTGTTTTGCGCGGAATGCAGAAACAAGTGCACTAAATAATTACAGAAAAATAAAAAGATACAGGAATTTATCGTGGTTCGGCAATTATGCCTACGTCCACGGGAGCAAGAGAAAAATAATTGTATTACTAACAATTATTTGAGTACAATATTTGAGTAACAAATCTCACTCTCCAGAACCCAAATACACCCAAGATTTCTCACATGCACTTGAAAGGAAATGCCTCTCAATTGCTCACACTCTCCGATTGCTCTCTCCAAACAATTCACTTGAATTGCTCTAAGATTTGAAATGCTTCTCACATAAAATTTTGGGATGCTCCAGCTCTTGATTTGCACTTCTATTTATAGCAAAATAATGGTCAAGACAATCAACAATTTCAGCCCTTAAATTGTGGCTTCAATTTGTCAATCAACTTTTGTCAATCTCAAGTGTCAAAAGTTGTGGGCTATTGTTTCCATTTTCTTCAATTTGCTACCAAAAGTCTTCAAATTGCTAGCACTAAAGTCAAGCACCAAATTCGGTGCTGACTTTTCAACAATTCTCCACCTCGGTGAAGATTTGTCAAAATCTGAGCCGACTATCAACGAACTATCATCCCCAAAGTGACTGCATCTTTATGACTACCTACGTACCCAAAATCTGGGATCAAGCCAACCGTAGTTCTTAATTCTCCAAACTCAACACATTCGAAGAATTTGAATTAGTTTCAAGCAATGTTGAAACTTAATTCCAGAAATCACCTTCGTCAACATATCTGATGGGTTATCCTTAGTATTGACCTTTTTCAATAACACATCACCTCCCTCGATAATCTCTCTGACATAATGATATTTCACATCTATGTGTTTCGTCCGAGCATGATACGCTTGATTCTTTGCAAGGAATATTCCACTTTGATTGTCACAGAACACCTTAATGTTCTCCTGGATTACTCCCAAATCACCTAACAAGCCTTTCAACCAAATAGCTTCCTTTACACCTCGATTCTTTGCCATATACTCGCTCTAGTAGTGGACAGAGCAATTGTCGATTGTAGAATTGACCTCCAGCTGATCGGACCTCCACCCAATGTGAATACATAGCCTGTTGTTGATCTTCGCTTATCTAGGTCTCCAGCGAAATCAGAATCACAATACCTAACACATTGTTGACCACAATCTTTTTTATACAATAACCCAACATCAACTGTCCCATACAAATATCGAAGAATCGACTTTACCGCAAGCCAATGGTCTTTACCCGGATTATGCATGTATCTGCTAACCATACTAACGGCTTGAGAAATATCGGGCCTTGTACACACCATCGCATACATAAGACTACCCACAGCACTTGTATATGGAACACGAGCCATGTAGTCGCGTTCCTCTTGGGAGGAAGGACATGAAGAAGAGCTTAATTTGAAATGAGGAGCTAGAGGAGTACATACCGATTTAGTTTTGTCATCCATGCCAAACTTCTCTAGCACCTTCCTCAAATAAGATCTTTGAGTTAACCACACGCTTCCATTCTTCTTGTCTCTATGAATCTCCATCCCGAGTATTCTCTGTGCATTTCCCAAGTCTTTCATCTCGAACTCAGAAGCCAACTGCTTTTTTAGTATCTCAATCTCACCTCAATTCTTCGAAGCTATAAGCATATCGTCGACATAGAGTAACAAATAGATGAAAGCTCCATCTTGTAGTCTTCTAAAGTAAACACAGTGATCATGTTCACTTCTGACGAATTTCTGCCCTTGTATGAATTGATCAAACCTCTTGTACCACTGTCTTGGTGATTGTTTTAATCCGTACAAAGATTTAATCAATCTACACACATGATTCTCCTTTCCAGCAACTTTGAAACCGCTGGGCTGAGTCGTATAGATTTCTTCCTCCAAATCTCCATGTAAGAATGCCGTCTTCACATCTAATTGAGCCAACTCTAGCTCATATTCAGCTACCAAGGCAAGTAGGATACGAATGGAAGTATGTTTCACAACTAGAGAGAATACTTCATTGTAATCAATACCTTCCTTCTGAGCATAACCTTTTGCCACGAGTCTTGCCTTGTATCGAAGAGTTGATTGATTTGGAGATCCTTGCTTCTTAGTGTAGACCCATTTATTGCCAATAGCCCTTTTTCCCTTAGGTAACTCCACGAGTTCCCAAGTCTGATTTTGATGAAGAGATTTTATTTCTTCCTCCATGGCTAACTTCCACTGATCACTTTCACTTTCTTCACGTAATGCTTCACCGAAAAGTGTTGGGGATGTCATCATCAATAACGGAAGTGCATAGGCTTACCACCATATCTTTAGTAAGCCACCCGGGTTTCTTTATCACTCGTTTTGGCCTCCTTGTTGCTATAGACTCATTTTCATCTTCTACATCTTCTTCTATTGTTTCCTCCTCGTGTGGGACATCAACAAACAACTTCTTCTTCAACTCTTGGGGCCACCTCCAAAGTTGAACTCTTATCTGATGTAGAACTAACTGGTACATATGGAGTTGCATCAAACTCCACCCGCTGCAATCCCTCTTTGGTCGTGTTCTCCACCTGCTGAGAACTTGAAGCCTTCAACATGTGCTTCATCAAAAGTAGCATCTCTGTTATACACAAACTTTTTTATCTTCGAGATCCCAAAGCTTGTAGCCTTTAATTCCACCTTTGAATCCCACAAAATAGCTTTCTCTTGCGGGGATCGAGCTTATCATTCTTTACATGATAATAAGCTGACACCCAAACACACGAATGGAATCATAGTCTTGTGCATGCTTTCCGGACCACATTTCCATGGAGTTTTACCTCCAATCGCGGCAGAAGGCAACCGATTTATTAAGTGACTTGCGTGGCTTACAAATTTCCCAAAACTTTTTATCTAAACCAAAGATTAGATAACATACATCGTACTTTCTCCAAGATGAAAGTACGGTTGGCTACCCACACCATTCTGTTGCGGAGTATGTCTCACCGTGAAATGTCTTTTTATACCCTCATTCTGGCATACTTTCAAGAATGGATCAGAAGTATATTCACCCCCATTATCAGACCGTAATACTTTGATCTTTCTGCCAGTTTGAGTCTCCACCAGTTTCTTCCATTTCACGAAAATCTCTAGAACCTCATCCTTTGCTCGCATGGTGTACACCCACACACGTCTAGAGAAATCATCAACAAATGAAACAAAATAATGGCTTCCACCAATTGATGCAGTCTTGGTTGGTCCCCATACATCACTGTGAACATATTCAAGGATCTCACGAGTATCGTGATTAGCCGTACCAAACTTGACCCTTGTTTTCTTGCCTACTACACAGTGCTCACAGAAATTTAATTTACAGGTTTTGGTACCTTTTAAAAGTTCATGCCTCATCAGAGTTTGCAAAGACTTCTCTCCAACATGTCCCAGTCGTGCATGCCATAGCTTGATGGTGTCACTATGCGCCTCAGCAACATTAGCTTCATTAGTTGTACCTCCCTTTAAATAGTACAAATTATGGCGCTGGACTTCTTTCAAAATCACCATAGCTCCATATGTGAACTTCATTTTGCCATCTTCAATGGTAACTTTGTAGCCTTTAGCTTCCAGAGCACCCATAGAAATTAGATTTTTCTTTAGAGTTGGAACATATCTAACCTCTTTTAACTCGCTGATCATTCCATCAAACATCTTTAGCCGAATTGTCCATATCCCCATTGTGCGACAAGGTTGATCATTTCCCATCACAACTGCACCGGATTCTAAATTACGAAAATCCGTAAACCATTCCTTTACAGGACATAAATGATAGGTTGCTCTGGTATCAAGTATCCACTCATCCGAACTAGCCACATACGTTGTAGCTGTAATACTTAGTGAATAATCAGAGTTTTCATCTTTGTATGCCATGTTCGCTGCTACTGGTTTCTTCCCATCTTTCTTCTGAACCTTCGGACAATCTTTCCTCCAATGGCCCTTTTCATGACAAAAGGCACACTCATCTCGAGCTATATTTCTGCTTCTTGACTTAGACCGAGAGTTCTTTCCACCATGCTTCTTCTTTTTCTCCATCGCCCTTCCTTTGGCTAACAAAGCTTCAGACAATGTTCTTTCGGAATGTTTATCATTATTCCGAATTTCCAAATTGGTCAATCTTTGTCAAGCAGACATCTTTAAAAACAATCACGCTTTTCCCATATAACAAGGTAGTCACAAAATGGCTATATTCTTCGGAAGTGAGTGCGGCGAATCATAGCCTTGACTTCATCCTTTATATCTTCATCAAGATTCTTTAAATCGCAAGTAACTTTTCAAATCTTGAGACATGGTCATGCATTGACACCCCAGGCTTCATTCGAAAGCCATATACCTGGCTCATTGCATGGAGGCGATTTTCAGGACTTTTTAGCAAGTACTTTTCTTCTAATGTACGCCACAGAGTCATCGCACACTCCTCATCTTTCACCAGGTATTTCACTTCCTTGGTCAAGCAAGATCTGATTTGACCACAGGTTTTTTTATTCATGCGATCCCAAGTTTCTTCGTTATACAAGTGTCTTTTATTTTTTAGAACAATGTCGAGATCAATTTGAATAAGGGCATCCATAACTTCGCGTCTCCACATGCCGAAGTTGATTTTCCCGTCAAACTTTTCAACATCGATCTTCTGGCCTCCAACAATAGGTGCTGAAAAGCGATTTGACAATTCCCTCCTTCCACCTGAACTGTCTCCCGGAATAGTCTGGGTAGATCTTGTTGAGTATTAGAAAGTGTATATTTATAATGGAGAAAATCATCATTTTACACTCCAAGTCTCACTAACATCCCTATTTTTATGTCTTTAAGTCATTTGTAATTTAATTATGTATGTTTTATTTTAATTAAGTATTTTATGTATTTTAGGGGATATCATGGTCATTTCACAATAAACGAGAGATCAGATGGAAAAACGGACAACACTTTTGAACTCAGGACAGTCGAAAACCTTAGGAGGAGCATAAAAAGAAAAATGGTGATCGTTCACATATACTCTGATCGTTCACACATACTGATGACGGTTGATATATACTGATCGCATACGCGACACGCTTCACGCGACTGTTCACATGTATCTTTGTATCTTGACGGGCACTCAGCATGCGATGACGTGGCACTATACGATGACGTGGCGGCATTTGATTGGGCGAATGATGTGGCATTGACCGCTTGTGGCATTGATTGATGATGTGGCGTTGGCTGATGGCGTGTCGCGATCCTATTGAACCAAAAATGTTGACCGGTGACGTGGCGAATATTAGTGGATCGAAAAAACGTGTGTACGGTACATGCATATACACGAGAATAACAGCCCCGATGATGTGTTCCATCCAATAGAACTTGCCACGTGGCGCAATCCTCGAGCGTCCAAATTGTTTTAATCCGATGGCCATGATTTACTCGGTGTATCTATAAAAAGAGGCTCCCCCAATTTGACACCCCTGAATCCATTTTTGGACTCCATTTTCTCTAATTCCATCTCCATCTTGTATTTTCTACGTATTTTAATAAAATTCCCATTTTACCCCTAGTTCAAATATGAGTGGCTAATTTCCTTTCAAGCTTGGTTGAAGGTGAAGTCTCAACATGCTCCATGGGCTTAATTTGGTAAATTTACTTTTCCTTCCCCTTTAATTTATGTGGTTGTTTTGACTTTTCGTGAGCGGATAGTAATAATCTTGTCTGGGATATCTACTTGGAATAACCGCCTCCCTGCGCAGGTTATTACTATTTGGCACGGAAGCCCTTAGACCATATCTATTAAAGTGTGGTTCATGATGAGTGGAAGTTCCCCTTCATGATTTAATTGGTACTAATAATGAATATTAAGCCGACAGAGTACGTGTTGAGGCATCCTGGAGATCCAAGCATTTTATTTTAATAGTTTATTCCAATAGCTTTAATTCAAATTAATACATTGCCTACATAATTGTCATTATAAATCCAACCACCAACTCGTAAAATTAATTCTACACATAATTAAAATCCACCTCCTCGTGGGATCGACACTCGTCACCATTAATCTATTCTACATAGATTCGTGCACTTCATGAGTTCAATAAAATTTCCTGCACAACAAGTTTTTGGCGCCGTTCTTGGGAGGTAAGTATTTTAATTTGTAGAATTTTTTTCTTCTTTATTTATTTATTTTAGTTGTTTCCTTGTAATTTTTTTTTTTTATTATTATTAAAAAAAAAAAAAGTGAATTAAATTTTGAAGTAGGTATTATTTTTTTTTCTTTTCTTCTCTTCTTTAAATTTCTGTAATTTAATTTTCATGTTATTTTTTTTATTTTGTGAAATCGGCAGGTTCAACCGCCTCTTAATGTCTTTTAATTTTTTTCACTAATTTTCTTTTATATATATAGCGCTTGAGTTATTTTCATAAAGAAAATTGTAATAAATATGATAAGGTTAGTATTGTAATTTCTCCCTCTTATTTATCTTTATTAATTTTGTTATCATTTTTTTTTCATTTGCATGCATGGTCGTAGGTAGAGCTGGCAAAATTTAACACGACCCGATTACCCGACACGAACACGACACGAATAAATGGGTATGGGTCGTCAAATTTAACACGATTATTAAATGGGTCGGGTCCGGGTTGACACGATTTTTTTCCGTGTCGGGTTAGGGTTAAAGTTTTTGACCCATTTACCCGATCAATGACCCGATTATATTTTCTATTTTAAAATAATTTACAGGTTCTTATCATCAAAACTCAAAATTAGAGATAAATTTCACTTTTATTTCTATTTTTTGAAATGATGAATATAAACACAGTGTTTTATTTATAAAATTTTATATACATTTAGAGTTTCAATAGTATAAATGTGTAAAATATTGATAGACATGTATATTTTATAATATATATATAAAATTAAAACTTCAATAGTGTAAATGTGTAATATTTTGGTACATATGTATATTTTATAATATCGATAAAGTATGTACGCGTGTATGAATGACAGCGTATAAATATTTAATGTAAATTTTATTTAATATGTAGAAATTAAGCGGGTTATTGGGTAACCCGATTATTTTTCCGTGTCGGGTTTGGGTCTCAATTTTTGACACGATTATTAAATGGGTCGGGTTTGGGTCGACCTAAATTTGACACGACACGAAGCTGACCCGACACGAACACGACCCGATGACCCATTTTGCCACCTCTAGTCGTAGGTCACAATTACCGAATCTTGAGCATATAGACTTTGAATTAGAAAAAACACTTCGCACACACAAGCACGTTATAAATAAAAATAAATTTGAAATGGATTTGCAACCAGCACCACAAGAGAGGCCATTTAAGGACTACTTTAGTCCCTTAGCTAACTTGAGCACATCATGCATAAGATACCCAAATGTAGGCTCTTTAGGAGTTTTGAATTAAAACCTAGTGTGCTAAATTGTCTCCCAACATTCTATGGACTAGAAAATGAAGATCCATATAATCATCCTGAATGATTTCCATGCTATTTGTCAAACTTTTAAATATGAGAATTTTTCGGATGATGATGTTAAACTTAGATTATTCCCATTTTCTTTAAAGGATAGAGCTCGTTCATGGTTCAACGCATTGCTCGCTAATAAGATTACATCATGGGAACAAATGGTAACAAAATTTTTGAATAAATATTTCCCAAGACATAAAACCAATGCTATTCGCAGGAAATTTCGAGTTTACCCAAAGAGAAGACGAGCAATTTTTCAAGCATGGGAGCGATTCAATGGGCTACTCCTAAAGTGTCCACATCATGGGTACGAAAAATGGCACCAATGCCAATACTTTTTGGAGGGATTATTGCCGAATGTGCAAGAATGGCTAATGGCAACAAGTGGAGGAGAGCTAATGTCAAAAAGTGCATCAGAGATTTGGGATTTCTTCCAACGACAAGCGATAATTCCCAACAACGAGTCGTTCACTCGAGTACCTTGGAAGAGTTAAGGGAGTGAATGAGGTTCACATTGGCGAGTCAAGTTCGAAAATTAAAGAAGTCAAAGATATAGTTGAAGGTCTTTCCCGACAAATAAGCATCATTAATTTCTAAATTAACGGAACCACATGAACAGGACTCATACTCAGATCAAGCCAATGCCATAGATGTAATGAAAAGCCATCAAACTACAACCCTTACTCCAACACATATAATCCCTGATGGAGAGACCACCCCAATTTTTCATGGTCTCAAGGATTCCAACAGAATGGACCAAGACTCCAGCCTCCACCACGTGCAACCAATTCCTCAAAACCTCAAGCCTCTCAACCACCATTTAGACCATATAATCAAAACCCAAACCATTCTCACTAGACCATGGGAGGATGCATTTCAGAATTTCAAGAATCTTATTCACTCCAAAATCGATCAACAAAACCGCACCATTGATGAACTACGAAATGAGATGAGAGCGGGTTTCAACTCACAAACCCAATCAATTTCAAACCTTGAGAAAATGGTGGGACAACTTGCTTCTTCGATTCGGACTTTGCAATGACTCACGAGAAAGGTAAATTCCCAAGTCAACCATGCAAATCCTAAAGGAGTGTATGAAGCAAGTACCGATTTACCTCAAGCAGACATGGAGAGGTCAAAGCCGTCGTGACCTCGCGAAAAGGAAAAAAGTCGACAACAAAGTAGAGATGCTTGGTGCAAAAACAACTCAAATTGTACCGAAATGAAGAAGACTCATCATCGTAGAGAAAGAAGAAACCAACCCACGAGAATACGTTCCAAAAGCTCCATTTCCCCGCAGGTTAGCTAAAGCAAAAAGGAAAATCTACAAGTGAGATTTTTGAAATCTTTAAACAGGTAAGTGTTAACATCCCTTTCGCTGATGCTATAAAACAAGTGCCATCTTATGCCAAGTTTCTTAAAGACCTTTGTACTAAAAAGAAAACATTCATGTTCAAAGAAGGCATTTTTAACAAAAACGTTAGTTCTATACTCCAACACAAACTTCCTCTAAAATACAAAGCACCCAGCTCCCCCACTATCTCATGTAGTATAGGGGAACCACACAATTGAGAATGCTTTGTTGACTTAGGAGCTAGTGTAAAATCTGTTACCTTACTCGATTTTGTGAAACTTGGGTATCGGGAAAATTACACCCAACTCCAGGTGGTGTTACAACTTGCGATCGGTCCATGAAAAACCTAGTGGTATTGTGGAGGACGTCTTTATACAGGTAGATAAGTTTTATTTTCCTGTTGATTTTATTGTAATTGACACTCAACCACCCGAGATTCAAGAAGCGGATCCCTATTATCCTGACGACCTTTCTTCTTGGCAATCGCCGATGCTCACATTCAATGCAGATCGAAATACGCAGCTTATCTTTTGGCAATATGACGATGGAATTAAATATCTTCAACATTGCCAAACAACCTCACAACGCAGAGATGATGAAATTGTTGATGTGGATTGGATAAAGAATTAATTGATAATGCTTTTCTTTCAAACCTCGGTGATGACCCTTTACAAACATGTTTAACTCACTTTGGTTTGGATTTTGATATTGACAGATCGATAGATGAGGTTAACGCCTTACTCGATTCAAAGACCATCCATGGACACTAACAAATGGAAGTCAAGAGTGGAACAACTAGCACCATCGGAGAATAAACTCGACGTCATTAGAATCACCACCACAACCCGAGCTCAAGCCATTACCCGACACTTTGGAATATGCATTTTTGGGAGAAGAAAGCACTCTACCAGTAATCATTTCATCATCCCTGAATGAAGAACAAAAAGGTAAGTTGTTGGAAGTTTTGAAAGTGCACAAAGGAGCATTAGGATGGACCATAGCCGACATAAAAGGTATAAACCAAATTGGATCGATGCATTACATTCACCTTGATGAAAATGCTAAACCTACTAGGAAATGCAACGCTCGGTTAAACCCTAACATGAAAAAGTAGTTAGAATCAAGTCCTTAAACTATTAGACGCAGTATCATTTACCCTATTTCGATAGTTCAAGGGTCGATCTGTCCCGTGCAAGTTGTCCCCCAAAAAGTCGAGTCACGTGAGTTACCAATGCCGATAATGAATTAATACCTACTAGAGTAACTACGAGGATGGCGTGTATGCATTGATTATAGAAAGTTGAATTGGTCCACACGTAAAGATCATTTTCCTCTACCATTTATTGATCAAATGCTTGATAGATTAGCGAGGTCATGAATTTTATTGCTTTCTAGATGGTTACTCGGATATAATCGATTCCATAAAGACCAAAAGATCAAGAGAAACCACTTTCACTTGCCCTTTTGTACTTTTCGCATATAGAGAATGCCATTTGGATTATGTAATGCCCTGCTACATTTCAACGATGCATTTAAGCATTTTTTCCGATATGGTTGAACGATTCCTAGAAGTCTTTATGGATGATTTTTCTGTTTTTGGTGATTCATTTGATCAATGTTTACATCATCTAACGCTAGTTCTCGGAGAGGTGCATAGAGAAGAATTTGGTCCTAAATGGGAGAAATGCCATTTTATGGTAAAACAAGGTATTGTTCTCGGTCACATCATTTCGAGCGAAGGTATTGAGGTTGATAAGGCCAAGGTGGATCTTATTTCCAATCTTCCTCCACCTAAAACAGTTAGAGAAGTAAGATCTTTCCTTGGGCATGCTGGTTTTTACAGACGTTTCATTAAAGATTTTAGCAAAGTTTCTAGACCTTTATGCAATTTACTTTGCTAAAGATGTATCTTTTGTCTTTAATGATTCCCTTGTGGCATTTAAGAAGCTTAAGCGATTGTTAACATCATCACCCATCATTCAACCTCCAAACCGAACTTACCATTTGAGCTTATGTGTGATGCATCCGATTATGCAAAGAGAGCAAAAGATTAGGACAAAGAGTTGATCGAATTCCCATGTCATTTACTATGCTAGTATGACATTAAATTATGCACAGTTATACTATTAAACCACTGAAAAAGTAATGCTAGCTGTGGTGTTTTCATTAGAGAAATTTCGATCTTATCTCATTGGTTGTTAAATAATTGTTTTCACAGATCATACTGCTCTTTAATATCTTGTCACAAAAAAAGATACAAAAGCTAGACTAATTCGTTGGGTGTTACTTTTGCAGAATTTGACTTTGAAATCAAGGATAAGAAGGGCACGAAAAATGTTGTTGTTGCACCATCCGTCTCGCCTAAATTTTGATACAATTACGTAACCATTTCCATTAAATGAATCATTTCCGGATGAACAATTAATGAGTGTGGAAGTATTACCATGGTATCTGATATAGTTAACTATCTTGTTACGGGTAAACTTCCTGAGCATTGGACTAAGCAGACAAGGCCCAAATTTTTTTACGAAATAAAGAATTTCTTCCTGGGATGACCCTATCCTGCTCAAGTATTGTGCGATCAAATTATCGACGATGTGTCCCGAAAATGAATTTCAAAATATCATTTCATTCTCGCCATGAACAAGCGTGTGGAGGCCATTTCGGTCTTAAGAAAAAATTACTAAAAATATTACAATGTGGTTTCTATTGGCCAACTATATTTCGAGATACTTACATTTTTTGTTCTTCATGATGATAGGTGTCAACGAATGGGAGCATTACACGAAGGAACATGATGCCACTAAACCCAATTTTAGTGGTTGAGATTTTTGACGTATGGGGTATCGACTTCACGACCCTTTCCCCTTCTTTTGTCATCAATACATATTGGTCATTTTGACTACGATCGAAATGGGTAGAAGCGATTAGCCCAGTAACCAATGATCACAAGGTGGTGATCAGATTTTTGAAAAGCAACATTGTTTCACGCTGGATTCCCTCGAGCGATAATCGGTGATGGTGGAGCCCACTTTTGAACAAATCATTCAAAGCTCTTTTGACAAAGTATTCCATTACTCACAAAGTGACGACCCCATATCATCCGCAAAACCGTGGCTAAGTTGAGATCTCCAATCGAGAGATAAAGCACATATTAGAAAAAACGGTGAGACCAGGATTAAAAGATTGGTCATTAAGACTGGATGATGCATTATGGGCATATAGAAATGACTTTTCAAGACTCCGATTGGGATGTCACCCTATAGGCTAGTATATGGAAAAGCTTGCCACCTACCCGAACTCGAGCATCGTGCATACTTTGGGCCATTAAGAAATTCAACTTTGATATCGCAGCAGCTAGCTCGAAAGAAGATTACAATTTGTAACTTGAAGAAATTCGTAATGATGCATACGAAAATGCCAAAATTTACAAACAAATAATGAAAGTCTTTCATGACAAGCACATTATGAGAAGATCTTTCACACCAGGTCGAAAAGTACTTTTATTCAATTCTCGCTTACACCTATTCCCGGTAAGTTCGCGCTCTCGATGGACTCGGTCCTTTATAGTTCATC
This sequence comes from Luvunga scandens, assembly GCA_030449905.1. Lineage (NCBI taxonomy): Eukaryota > Viridiplantae > Streptophyta > Magnoliopsida > Sapindales > Rutaceae > Luvunga > Luvunga scandens. Next base: position 14,042 of record JASUUG010000157.1, on the reverse strand, counting down.
TTTGTTTTTCCACATGGAGCAATTGAAATTAAGGATCCAAAGAACGGTGTAACTTTTAAGGTTAATGGTCAAAGATTAAAGTCATATCTAGAGTACCAACCACATGAAAATGACACCGAAATCGATTTGAGTGACCCGTCAAACTTGAATTGAGACTTTTCTTATTTATTTCTTCTTTTCTGGTGATTTAAATTTGTGTGAAAGTGTGTTTATTTAATCATTCAATTTTCTTTTATCACTTCTAATTATGTATGCCTCAATTAGACAGATCCTCTTGAAACATCTCGCATAACTTCAACGTATACGATCTCATCCGAGAAGCCGGATACGATTTTACAAAACACATCGTATTTGGAAGCTACAACCTCCGTGAGTTGGTATCCCGGGTTGAAGATCTAGAAAGACAACTCGAGAGGAATAAGATGGGATATATAACTTCCAATTAGAGCTTGAGGTTAACTCAATAAGAGGACGAATGTAAGTTCATTTTTCTTTTTATTGTGTGTTTTCTTATTTTGTTCACTTTAATGTTTGATTTGATTTTACTGATTTGATTTTCTTTATTTAGTGTGTTTTGATTTTCTTTGTTTAGTGTGTTTTGATTTATTTTCCCTGGTTAAGTGGCGGATAACGGTACTCGTGACAATCAAAGTCGGTTACTTTAGTTTCCCATAATAACGATATTCGAGAAGAAGGTATGGGCGAAACATGATTCTAGCAAAGCTTCACAAGCGATTTCCTTCACTTCCTCATAATGCCCTTTTTACGATCTATAAAGCTCGGTCCGAACGCATGCGATTGCTTATGAGAAATAACATCCCTGCTGACATCCGTTGGTTAATCGAGGCCAAAGTACGTTTAAGCGGGTGAGTTACCTCCCAAATTTATCGCATACATGCCTGGTTGTGGTAAAGGAAACTACTCGAGAAAAGAAGAGCTAAAAACTTCATGTTAATTGTCATAAGTGTGCCAGGATGAAATGCGATAAAAACCTTGTTCTTTCTGAATGATGTCCGATAATAGGGAAGATAAGATTCAATTCATTAGGGATGGCTTGAATAAAGAGTCATTGGATGATATCCTTTTGTCTCTTGAAACGCATCCTGATGGATACGCATAAACAAAGAATTCTCCGATTATGGCCATTATTTCTGAAAGAACGTGACCGATATAGTCTTGGGAATCTGACTATAAACGACCCTGTTTGCCGCTTTATAAGAAAACTGGATGGGAAGCCTATCCTCGACCCATGTAGGCGTTCAAGCCGCTTACGGACGTAAACCAGGAGGAAGATGTGAGCCACAATCACAACTACTTGAAATATCCTTTTACTTTGTTGTTTTATTTTACTCGTTGTTTTATCTCACCGTTGTTTTATCAATTGCATTATTGTCTTTAATAATTGAGTGCTTTTTCTTTTACTATTTTCTTTTTGACTCTTCGAGCCATGTGCTTTACGCGTTAATTGACATAGACATGCTACCTCCTATACAAATTGTAAATCATTGTCACCAAGATCCTTGAAATATGATCATTTTCTTTTAGACTCACAAATTGTTTTTGAGAAGCATCCCAATGGCAGCTACTCCCAATAAACAATTCAAGAACATTTGTGTGCTCTCGGATTTAACTATGGCAAACATAAAGAGTTCGTTGAGGCGCCATCGATCTTGGTCAACGACAAAGAGAAAGAAATTTGCATCGATTTATGGAGGAGGTGACCGAGGGTTATCAAAACTAGTCTCGTGTGCTTATCTCGGAGGAGCCAAGTGTTAGGCATCATCCCAAAGCCTCAAACCGCTTGGCTTTGTATGTCGACTCACCAACCTGGAGAAGAGTTAGTTGTCTCGGGTATGCAAGAAAGAATAATCGAAATGCTAAATCACGCCGATGCTTTTATTTTCCTACCAGGAGATCTTGCAACTCTAGAGGCACTAATCACATTAGCATCTTGGCCCATCCAACATTCATCGAAACCCATCGGTTTGTTAAATGTCAATAACTTTTATGATGGCTTCATCGCATTTCTTAACCATGCAATAAAAACCATTTCATCCCTTTCACAAAAAAAAAATCTTTATTTGTGCTCATACGCTAACGAGTTAATTGATCTGCTACAAGCTTATGCACTGCAGCCGATCCCAAGACCCTTGTCTTTGGAATGGCCAACTAATGATGGTAAATGGAAATGTAATAAGAAGTGCAAATTAGATTTAACTCTCCGCTTGTAAATATTTTCTTCTCGTGATCCAAAGACTCGGGTGATGTCTTCTAAACCCTATTTTCTTTCAACATCGAGGACAATGTTTCGCTTGCGTTGGGGGAGGGAATAGTTGACAATTGTGGAATATCTCAATCTTGGTGTAGTTTTTACTAATTTTTATTTTAGAAACTAATCGTGGTTAAATTTTTTTAGTCGAAGATGGTCAATATGGAGTGCAGTGACTCTAAACGCATCTTCTTAAAAAAAAAAAAAAAAAAAACGTTTTGTGTGATCTTTTCATAATTAGATGACATGATAACTTTCAAATTTTAGTATTTGTATTATCTTTGGTCTTTAGTTATGTTACACCATGTTTGTTCTTTCTACATGTTGATGTTGGAGACAAATATAAGTTTCTTGAAAGAATGCACATGTCATAATAATTTCCAAGTGAGTTTTTGAGCGTTATTTTTCTTTTGGAGAAGAACCCTTTTTGCCCATTCTTCATTCAAACATTTTTAGTTTATTTCTTTATACATTATCTCCAAATTTCTGTTAAAATATAAAAAAAAAAAAAAAAAAAAAAAAAACTAAAGTGCGTGTTGCCACATCCGAAGTCCATCTAACTAAGTAGATATGGAAGATTATTTAACCCTAAAAGATGACGAAAGGCCATCTTTGGTCCGAGCCTTTCTAGCCAACCCTATTAATATGTATCCATAGTTAATCCCTTTGAGCCTTAAAAAAAAAAAAATAATAATAATAAAATAATAAAAATAAAGACTTTTCTTTCTAACCTATTATCTCTTGTCTCACACCGATGTGAGATCACCTTATATTTTGTATTTCTCACCACCCATTTATGTTTGAAAATAGAGATAATTTTGTATAAAAAAAAAAAAAAGGTGCTAAAAAAAAAAAAAAAAAAAAGTGAAAAATAAAAAAAATAAAAAAATTGTTTACAAAAAAATAAATAATCATAATTAAAAATAAAAATAAAAAAAAATTAAAAAAATCAAGTGAAAAGACTTACAATCTCCAAAGCTTCTATTTTTCAAACATATATTTTATTTTTCCTATTATCCTTTCTTTGTTAGCCACGTCCCTAGCCTACGTTACGTCCTAATAAAAGTCCTTCTTGATTTTAGGGAACTATACCGAAATAAAAGCTAGTTATATTGGTTGAAAAGATGTGGCAATGCATACTTAGGAAAAAAAAAAAAAAAAAAAAAAAGATGATGAATGTATTGGTTTGATTAGCATTGAAATCGTCATTATTTCTAAGGCGGGGCATATTTTTGTCACATTGGTGAGAGTGTGTGATATTATTTCTTTATTATTTTCACTCAAGCTACCATTCACCTGAGTGATTATTTTTGGTTTAATTTTTTGTGAACGTATTACTACTACCAGGTGAGATTTTGGGGTTTGTATGTCATTCTTAAAAGTGACTCGATTACTAAAGTTGTGACAAAGTTTTCTAAACTGATTCATGTGGAGAGTTGATGTGGGAATCATATTTCTTTAGACTATAGATAATGCTTATACTTTTATTTGATTGTTATCATTAGTCGATTGAATAAATACCACAAAGATAAAAAAAAAAAAAAAAATTTCAGCTTTGTTTTCGCTCAAATTGCTAGGGACTAGCAATGTTCTGGCTTGGGGGGTGTGTTGAGTATTAGAAAGTGTATATTTATAATGGAGAAAATCATCATTTTACACTCCAAGTCTCACTAACATCCCTATTTTTATGTCTTTAAGTCATTTGTAATTTAATTATGTATGTTTTATTTTAATTAAGTATTTTATGTATTTTAGGGGATATCATGGTCATTTCACAATAAACGAGAGATCGATGGAAAAACGGACAACACTTTTGAACTCGGAGACAAAAAACCTTAGGAGGAGCGTAAAAAGAAAAATGGTGATCGCTCACATATACTTTTGTTCACACATACGATGACGGCTGATATATACATCTTGTGATCAGACACTTACACGCTTCACGCATCTGTTCACATGTATCGTATCTTTGACGTGGCATGGCGATGACGTGGCACTATACGATGACGTGGCATTTGATTGGGCGAATGATGTGGCATTGACCGCTTATGGGCGTTATTGATGATGTGGCGTTGATCGATGACGTGTCATGATCCTATTGAACCAAAAATGTTGACCGGTGACGTGGCAGAATATTAGTGGATCGAAAAAACGTGTGTACGCGTACATGCATATACGTAATAACAGCCCCCACGATGATGTGTTCCATCCAAATGAACTTGCCACGTGGCGCAATCCTCGAGCGTCCAAATTGTTTTAATCCGATGGCCATGATTTACTCGGTGTATCTATAAAAAGAGGCTCCCCCTAATTTGACACCCCTGAATCCATTTTTGGACTCCATTTTCTCTAATTCCATCTCCATCTTGTATTTTCTACGTATTTTAATAAAATTCCCATTTTACCCTAGTTCAAATATGAGTGGCTAATTTCCTTTCAAGCTTGGGTTGAAGGTGAAGTCTCAACATGCTCCATGGGCTTAATTTGGTAAATTTACTTTTCCTTCCCCTTTAATTTATGTGGTTGTTTTTGACTTTTCGTGAGGATAGTAATAATCTTGTCGGATATCTACTGGAATAACCGCCTCCCAGCAAGGTTATTACTATTTGGCACGGGAAGCCCTTAGCACCATATCTATTAAAGTGTGGTTCATGATGAGTGGAAGTTCCCCTTCATGATTTAATTGGTACTAATAATGAATATTAAGCCGATGGACACGTGTTGAGGCAGTCCTAGATCCAAGCATTTTATTTTAATAGTTTATTCCAATAGCTTTAATTCAAATTAATACATTGCCTACATAATTGTCATTATAAATCCAACCACCAACTCAGAAAATTAATTCTACACATAATTAAAATCCACCTCCTCGTGATCGACACTCAAATGTCACCATTAATCTATTCTACAATAGATTCGTGCACTTGCGAGTTCAATAAAATTTGCACAACAGATCTCTCCCCACTTCTGGAAGTTTCACCTTCTACCATTTTCTCAACGAACTATTCCTACTTGAAAAACAATCTCTATGATGTTTATTTCGTGCGAATAAATGCACCAGGAAAGTTCCCAGGAGAATGGAGGGGTCACAATGGTCCCACTTAAAATCCAGACTCCTTAGACTCTTATCGTCTTGTTGACAGAACTTTCCTAGACATGCAAAAATACACACTACTTACAATAGATTGTATCCCAAGTATAAATGATCGTCTCCACCGTATTCGTGAACAATACCGTATTTGTGAATAGTACCGTATTCCCCAAGTCGAACCTTCGCTCGATACCAATTGTTGTGGCGCGAATGCGAAACAAGTGCACCAAATAATTACGAAAAATAAAAAGACACAGAATTTAACGTGGTTCGGCAATTATGCCTACGCCCACGGAGCAAGAGAAAAATAATTGTATTACTAACAATTATTTGAGTACAATATTTGAGTAACAAATCTCACTCTCAACCCAAATACACCCGCAGATTTCACATGCACTTGAAAGGAAATGCCTCTCAATTGCTCACACTCTCCGATTGCTCTCTCCAAACAATTCACTTGAATTGCTCTAAGCTTTGAAATGCTTCTCACATAAAATTTTGGGATGCTCCAGCTCTTGATTTGCACTTCTATTTATAGCAAAATAATGGTCAAGAAAATCAACAATTTCAGCCCTTAAATTGTGGCTTCAATTTGTCAATCAATTTTTGTCAATCTCAAGTGTCAAAAGTTGTGGGCTATTGTTTCCATTTTCTTCAATTTGCTACCAAAAGTCTTCAAATTGCTAGCACTAAAGTCAAGCACCAAATTCGGTGCTGACTTTTCAACATTAATTGTTTGAGTGAAAATTAAAAGACGAGTGGTTTGGTGTAGAGGAAAATGAGAGGAATTTGGCTCTCTCTCTCCACCCACTATCTTTTTCCTTCTCTTCTTTATTTTTTTCATCTTTCTCTACACTTAGTTTTTTTTTTAAAAGATATGTACGCAACATTTGTATTTTTACATTAAAAAAAATGTTTAAAATAATTATTTAGATTTATAAAAAAAATGAAAAATTACTTTCTTTGAACTTACGAATTTTAATTTTAATCACTAATCTACTGAGAGTTTAACTCAATGACTATTGAAGGCAGCTTCCCATGAAATCATTGGAGGGACTTGGAAAGTTAAAAGAAGTTTTCCTATAGCTTAAAACTTCGCGAAAGGATTAAAAAAAAGTAGTCAGAGGAATCATTTACTTTAATTAGGCTTTTACACTTTGATTAATTTTCATTTATCTTCTTTTTAGCAGTCATCAACAATTTAGTTTCTTCAATTAAAAATAGACACGGCCTCGTACTTTCATCAAAAAATTAACAGCATCTGCTCAATGAACCTTCCCGTGAAGTTCATAGAAGAACGAACTAGCTATGTATTCACACGCACGAGCGCGCATACACCCTAATCAGTTCTTATCACATCGCAATTTCTCTAATAAATTAAAAATCTCTCTAATCAATTGAAATGTTTCTGTTATGGCTTCTTCTTCTCCTTCTTCTTCTTCTTCTTCTGATCCATCCACCAGTTTGATGATTCTGCGAAACAATAAGTATGATGTTTTTCTTAGTTTCAGAGGAAAGGACACCCGTCACAACTTTACTATACTAGCCATCTTTATTCAGCTTTTTGTCAGAAAAATATCCAACTTTCGTTGACGACGAGCTGGTCAGAGGAAATGAAATTTCACAGTCTCTTCTTGGCGCGATTGAAGCATCAAGCATTTAAGTCGGCATTTTTTCCATCGGCTGAATCCCAAATTTCATTAAATTTGAGTAATTAAATAATTAAAGAAAATTTAAAGGAGGAATAAAAAATTTGTCATGAAATTTATTTATAAAAAGAACAAAAGCAAGCGGCAGCCCTAACGATAGAATCGCAAAAGACAAATGGAGAAAGAAAAAAGGTGAGAGAGATAAAAAAAATAGTTGTTGGCTATTTAATTTGGGAGTAAAATTTTTAATCTTTAATTGAGTGATTGAAAGGCGAAATTAATTTTATTTTCTTTTAAATTTTAAGGGTAAGTTCCTGACATCACCATCTACAATTCTACTAGTTTTAATTTTTATTTTATCCTCTCGTTAGCTAATATTTGAGATATCAACTTGTTAGAAAAATAAATATTAAACTGCACTACGAGTCAAGGATATTGAGATTTTTGATATTGTTAAATTTCTAGATTATCTAGAGAAGAATTTATGTTGTAATCTCATTAATATAATGGAAGATTTTATCGGATTACAGATTACGTAATTTTTTTCGTTTTAGGTTTTTCACGAAAAAACGTGTCTTTTGTAGTTGGTTTATTGCTTTGAATTTTATTAGTTTATTTTTCTACCTATTTATTTATGGTATACATCCTATTTTAAATACACAAAGAGGAAAACGTTTTGTTTCTATTTAATTCGTTGTTGCTTGTGTGAGTTTTTTTTCCCAATAGAGAGGTATCAGAGCATCAAATTGTGTTTTTCTATTACTTGTGTGGTTGAGATGGAAAAGCCTTCGACATGTATGATTAAATTAAAATAATAGAATTGTGGTATTTAGAAGTCTAAAATGGAGGATCTACTGTATATAAAATACTTACATGAGCCCATTGAAAGTGAAAATGCTAGACCCGCTAATTTAGATGATAAAAATAGGCTCAATTAAACTAGAAAATCGTGGAAGCTACTACGTCATGGATTGATAAAAGTGTGTGCCACCATGTAGTGAAGAAATAGAGAGCTGATGATCTTTGGAGAAAATTATGGACAATTTATGAGTAGTTGACAATACAAAATAAAGTCAATTTGATGAAAAGGCTTGTTAACTTGAAATACAAGGTGGAGCGCGATAAATTGAACACACCGCTGAATTTCAAGGCTTGGTTGATCAGTTGACTATTATGAAAATTATTTTAGATGATGAGATACAACCATTATTGTTGCTTAGTTCTTTGCCCGACATCCGAGAGGCATTAGTAGTGTTAGTAAATAATTCAAAGACCTAATTAGAAAATTAATCTTGATATGGTTACGCATAAGCCGTAGAACGAAGAATCTAGAAGAAAGAGTGTTGAAGTCAAGTTCCCTCGAGTCGATGCACTTGTTTCATAAAAGTAAGAAAAACGAAGGAGAAGCCAAAATAGAAATTCTTGCCAACAGAACAATGATAACCTCAAAGGAAGATCTAAGTCATAAAGAAGAAATATGAAGTGCTTTCATTATTAGAAAATGGGTCATGTTAAAAAGGAGGATAGATTTTGGAAAAGAAAGCAGCGAAAGAAAATGGTGATGCTCTTAAAATGACAAAGTCAACACTACAACTATATTTGATGGTGATATGGGTATTTTCTATAATGAAAGCTTTGTAAATCTCACTTGCCACCCTAGTGATTGGGTGTTGATTTGGGTGTTTCATTTCATGTTATTATACATTGTGATTAATGATATTGATAATACTTCACATCTTATGCTAATGGTGACTATGTCCATGTTCATACGGGAAATGAGAGGCATCTAAGATTGTAGGCATAGGAGATATTTGCTTGGAAACCAATATTGGCTGTAAGTTTTGCTTAAAGATATCAAACACGTACAAGATATTCACTTTAATTTGATCTCTATAGGCAAGCTTGATGATGATGGTTATAGTATCTATGAATATACCGCATGTTTCCGTTTGACCTTGAGTTATGGTCCTGTGGTGTTGATGTTCTTCAAGAGATAGTGTGACTCGAAGAACTGTATAAAAGCACGTGCCAATGTTAGAAGGAACAGATCATGGCGCGGGTGAGAGTCGAAACCAAGCACCAATCGTTCTCCTAAGGTGAATGGGAACGATTTGCATATTGCTTCAAGCTATGGGCACCTTGTACTTGTATGGTCAATTGGTACTTCTCAATGTGGATTCATGGGTCCTTCATTCTATTGTATCTCTCTAGTGCAAGCATGATGAAATTGATAGAGATCAAGATTTTAGATTTCAAAGACAAAAGGTGATTCGTCTAATGTTAAGACATCAAGTTGATATCAATCTCATGCTTAATTTCTTTTATTGTATTATGAGGTCTTGCACTTACTTGTGCAGCGCCATGATCCTTCCTGTGGTTTGTCTTAATTTATTGCCATTTAGGACTTTGTTGTGAACAACTATTAACTCGTTGTATGAGAAAAGCTAGAGTGAATGCTTATAAGTCGAGAATAAGTGGGAGCAGAATGAGTGCGATGTTGTACTTTTTGTATGTGCAAAATTAGAATGTTAGTTATTATCCTGATTTAGAAATTAAGATAAACTTTTGTTTTCCTTTTCTATGTTGTGTATATCTTTGATGATAATGTTTTCTTAGAATCTCTATATCGCTGATCTTGTTCTCCGTGATCATTATATTGTTACTTCTTGTCCGGTCTATCAATTATAAGCTCCAGAGTTTGGTGTCCATTATTCTCCGATCATACTTTATCGTGATGTTTTGTCCCACCTATCTTTCATATGGCGTTTAATCGAACCGAGGTTCTTGTAAGAGTGTTGCATAAGTTATTGCTTCGTTGGTAAGGGCATGCTCTATTTGTTCTTACCATGATGTATTTCTTCTAGAAAGATCAATTGACCATGAGCTTGATGTCTATCTTCCTTGGAGTTATCGTACCAACATTTTTCAGGGATCTTGACGAACATTATCATTCAAATCTTCAAGCACTTTTTTCTAGGAATTATGGGGGCCATAATTATTATATATTTAGAGATAAGCCTTTATTCAATCTCCTCCGACCGCACCAATGGCACCAATTTTTGTATGGGAAAGTGATCGATTTTCTGTGCGCATGCGGATCAAGAAATCAGTTTGAGTTCCTGTGATCTTGCTTGTGAACAAAAGTAGTAAAGAAGAACCTTTGTGTTGTTATCGTTGGAAAACCCTTTAACGTTTTCTTAAATTGTAAATCGAAGATTTATAAAATAACAACTTTAAGAGTTAAAAAGAAGGCTGCTTGCATGTTCTTGGGATTTGTTTTTAAGACCAAGATACCTTACCTTACGGTCTGGAAGACTTTTATGTAAGAATAATTTCTTCAAAATGTGTTGTACTCAAAGTATCTCTAAGTGGTGACACGTATGTAGATTAATTTTGGTGAATAATAAGATCATAATTGCAAGCACATTAGATTCCGACCCGATCTAGCTATCCGGTGAAATAAAAAGTAACATTAACTATTATTGTTTTTAATCTTTAAATCATTTTCTTATATGTGAAATTTGGTTATTACCATTTATCGCTAAGCTCTCCCTCACTTGTTACTTTTTAATTTCTTTTGAAGGATGTGATTGTTCCTGTGAGAACTATGGTCTACGGCAAAGTATGCTCTCCCTTATTCAGGGTCAATGTTGAAATTTACAATAAACCTTTATACATTTCGCATTTCAAAGAACTTAAAACTGCATTTTTTTATACTCCTTAAATAACATGATCTCTCTTGAACCATATTAGAAGGTTTAAAGAAAGCATATACTTAGTACTTTTTTAAAAATAAGATTTAATGTTTGAATGAAATTGAAATGGTACACAACTTTTGATAAAATTTCAATTAGATATCACAAGTATCAAAAGGCATTCATGTTTTATACAGACTTATAAGAAAAACGTTAAAATTACTTATATATAATTTTGATAATGTACAAATTTTTAATATTAAATAATTATATTAGTATGTTACCTATATGGCATTAAGATAACTTTTGATATTTATACTATGTATATACTTGAATTTTTTTCCAAGCAATTAAAAATGAATAAAAAAAAAAGAAACCCTGGTCTCATATTTAAAATATCAACTAAGAGTTTAAGTCAAGTTACTTTTGACTACTGAAGATAGGATTGACAGAATTCCTCTAATCTCAATCGAAATTTTGAATCCAAACTCATTCGAACGTCGCGATTTGGTATAAAATTTTATCTTAATTTAGTATTTATATAAGGATTTAGGATTTATATTTATTCTAATTCACAAATTTGGTATAGGACTGGGGATGTTTGAAAATTAATAGATGGACTTCCAAAAGGAAAAAATAAGCTTGTTTAGCTTAAAACTTCCCACTTCACAGAAGGTTAAAAGAAATTGTCAAAGCAATCATTTACCTTTGAAATTAATCTTTTAAATTTTATAATTAAAAAAAACCTTTACACACGTTTATAGATTTACATTTATCTTCTTTTTTCAAATTTCATTTTCATTAATGAAAATTAAAAGGTACACGCACACACAACGTTTTGACAAAAAATTAAAGTAGACGCCACTTGTATCTTTCTTAGCTGTCATCAACTATTTTGTAAAGTTCCATGGAAGGAATGAAGTACCGCTAAAAAGCATCAATATAAGCCCTGCATCTGCAGCGCGCCATTCAAGTCAAATAACATTCTGAATTTTGGGATCAAATCTTTCTAATCAATTGAACTGTTTCTGTAATGGCTTTTTCTTGTTTATTTCCTGATCCATCCTGCAGTTTGAGTTTGATGAATCTCGAAACAATAAGTATGATGTTTTTCTTTAGTTTCAGAGGAGGGACACCCGTGACACCTTTACTAGCCATCTTCATTCTGCTTTGTGTCAAAAGAAATGAAATGCTCATCGACAACCAACTTATCAGAGGAGACGAAATTTCACAATCCCTCTTTGATACAATTGAAGCATCAAGCATTTCAATTATCATTTCTCAGAAAGATAATAAGCTTTTTCAGGATGGTGTCTTGATGAACTTCTAAAAATCCTCGAATGCAAGCACAGATTATGGAAAGATTGTGATCCCCTATCTTCTACCGCGTTGACCCACACTTACGAGAAAGCAAATTGGGATTTTGGGGATTCATTTTTGAGCTTGAAGAGAGATTTCCAGAGATGCAAAGATGGAGGAGTGCTTTGACAGAAGCAGCTAATCTCTGGCTTTGATTCTCATGCCTTCAGGTAATAGTCAATTGTACCTAGTTGCCATGATTATCTAATTTTTTTATTATTAGGTGCTCATCAATATGAAACATTCTAATATTAAATATTAAATCAATTGATGAAGATTACTAGGTTACATCCTATCTTACACCTTTTTTCTAATTTTTTTCAACTCAATTTAGTGTTATGTAACTAATTGAATAGCAAATAATTCAGCATCAATCAAAAATTGGAACTAATTAAAAGACTCTTGTTTTTGTACTTTTTTAACTTAATACTATGTTTTGTATTTGCTAGGAATGAATCTGAACTTATAACGAAAGTTGTTAATGACATTTTGGAGAAACTGCCTAAAGAATTTTCATGTAATAACAAAAACCATCTGCCTGAAGCACTTTCATGTAATAACAAAATCCATCTGGTTGGAGTAGAATCAAGAGTTGGTGAAATTGAATCTCCTATTAGCCGCTGCACCCCGTAGTAGGGATTTGGGGCATGGGTGGTATAGGCAAGACATCAGTTGCTAGGGCAGTTTTCAAATAAAATCTCTAAAATTTTGAAGGTTCTTGCTTCCTTCAGAATGTTAGAGAAGAATCACAAGCCCCAGGAGGATTAGCTAGGTTGTAACAAAACTTCTTTCCAGAAGTATTGAGGGATGAAAATGTGATTCCTGATATTGAGTTCAACTTTACAAGGCTCAGCCGCAGGAAGGCTCTGATTATTCTTGATGATGTGACTTGTTTCAGACAAATAAATTTCTTAATCAGAAGTCTTGATTGGTTTATGCCTGAGAGTCGAATAATAATTACAAATAAGAGATCAAAAGGTTCTTAAAAATTGGGGAGTGAAAGAGAAAGACATTTATGAGATGAAAGGCATTAGAATGTGGTCATGCCCTTTGAGCTTTTAGCCGACATGCCTCAAACAAAACCTTCCTAGTGAAGTAGGTTATCAGGAGCTGTCAGAAAAGATAATTAACTACGCTCATGGTGTTCCTTTAGCACTTGAAATTTTGGGTTGCTTTTTTATTTGGAAGAGGAAAGGAAGTTTGGGAAGATGCAATGAACGAATTGAAAGTGAATTTTAATATGGAAATCCAAAAGGTGCTAAAAATTAGTTTCGATGGTTTGGACGATGAAGAGAAAAATATTTTTCTGACATTGCCTGTTTCTTGAAGGTGAAGATAAAGAATTTGTGATAAAGTCCCTTGATGCTTGTAGTTTTGCTGCACAAATAGGAATAAGATCTTGTTGATAAGTTCTTTATTATCATACGGCAATAGCATAACAATGCATGATTTGCTGCAAGAAATGGGTAGAGAAATTGTCCGGCAAGAATGTATAAGTAAGCCAGGACAACGAAGTCGACTGTGGCATCATGAGGATGTTATCGAAGTTTTGACATCTAATACAGTAAGTATTTTATTTGAGACATACATATATATTATTTTATTATATTAAGAACGCTATTGATATGTAATCTTTATGATAATTATACATAAATAGATGAGTTATAAACCCAATAGAAGAGTGACACTAATAAAAGGAAAAAATGAAAAACTGCAATGTCAATTTGTATATAAAAGTTTGCTGTCAAACATTTATATTATTATTATTATTATTATTATTATTGTTTCTTTTCCATGTACATAGGTTTACATTTACTGCCTAATGATAACTATCAACTTACATTCATAGATTTGACTTTAATTTTATGTCTTTTATTGATTATTAGGGGACTGAAAAAATTGAGGGCATATACCTGGATATGTCTAAGGTGAAACAGATTTGTCTAAATTCCGATACATTCGCAAAGATGCGTAAATTA